>OY796896.1:40102756-40133945 GCA_963680785.1 Diplosoma virens | reverse complement strand
AGGCAGGCTGAGGTGGTATGGACATGTTATGAGGAGAGACCAAGAGTATGTAGGAAGAAAAATGATGGAAATGGAGTTGCCGGGAAAGAGGAGAAGAGGGAGACCAAAGAGAAGATTTTTAGATCTAGTGAAAGAAGATATGGGGGAAGTTGGTGTGAAGGAGACGGATGTTGAAGACAGAAAGATGTGGAGAATGATGATACGCTGTGGCCACCCCTGACTGAAGGGAAAGGCTGAAAGGAGAAGAAGAAGAAGAAGATTTGCTGAAAATAAATGTAGCCTTGTTGTCATTTTTAATGCTGTCACAATAATCCCAACAGCTTTCTACAGAAGAATGGTTTTGTTCTTTATGCACTTTCTTACAAACGGTAAAAGAAATTCATCCAATAGAGCAATATAAACAGCTTCAAGAGTTTGCCTTAAATTGTGATGATCACTTTCTTTCCTAGCGTACGTTACTGCAATCAACCAACAATAAACATTTGCAAAACATTAGAAAAAGGTTTACGGAGATGTTGCAATAATAGGCTATAGCACTGTCAAAATGTGGGAAAGGAGGATTAATTGTGAAGACGATCAAAGTTTGAGTGATTTTGGGACAAACAAAAAAGTGGACAGCCATTATCAGTGCTAAGGTTAAAGAACTGATCACCAAACTGTCAGAGCTCAAAGCCAACTAATCACCACTCTTGCAAAGCTACTTACTTACAGTGAACCCTGAAACTTACACGCCACAATGTCCACTATGCATGTCCCACACACATGACACTAGTCACCTCTTTAACTGTAATTAAGACATTACCACCAGTCTATGGAAAAAAACCTTTAGAAGCAGCAGAGGTAATCCAAGAGTGGGAATCTAGATTGGCTTTTTTGAGGGGTTAAGAAATGGCTACTCCAAGATATTTTTGGAGGAGGGGCAACAACAAGAACTGATGTAGAGTAGTAGTAGTACATTGCACTTAATCAATGAATCACTCACATTAAGCTTCTGTCCAATAAGTGGACATTGACTAGTGAAGGTGGTTTCACATTGGTGCCGTACAGATAACACAATTATATTCCCGATAATCGCTATATATTTTTGGTAATATGATAAATTCGATAGGATGTGTCTTCTTCTTCTCCTTTCGGCCTTTTCCTTCAATCAGGGGTAGCCACAGCGTATTATCTTCCTCCAAACCGTCTTGTCTTCAACATCCGTCTCCTTCGCACCAACCTCCCCCATATCCTTATTCACCACATCCAAAAATCTTCTCTTTGGTCTCCCTTTTCCTCCTTCCCGGCAACCCCATTTCCATCGTCCTTTTTTCTATATATTCTTGGTCTCTCCTCATGACATGTCCATACCACCTCAGCCTGCCTTCCCTCATCTTCATTCCTAACCGTTCTGCCTTAACTGTACCCTGATGTACTCATTTCTAATCTTGTCTTTTCTCGTCACTCCCATAGCAAACCTCAACATTTTCACCTCTGCGACTTCTATCTCTTCTACTTGTTTCTTTGTGACTGCCACTGTCTCAAGTCCATACACAATTGTTGGTCTCACTACTAAATTGTACACTTTTGCTTTTACTCTAGCTGATAATTTCCTGTCGCAGATTACTCCCGATACTCTTCTCCATCCTTTTCATCCTGCCTGTACTCTCTTCTTTACCTCCCTCTCATAACTATCATTTTCTTGCAATGCTAGACAATGTAGACAACTAGGATTTGTCTATATTACATTATTAAAATAACCAAGAATATGTTGTTTGTGTTTAGTTATATCAAATGTATGAAATTAAACATAATCAAAAATGCATTAGCTTATCTCACTCGCTATCGCGGAACTCTGAGAAGCCTTTTGCAGAACTTCAAAGTTCCAGGAAACCCTGGTTCGAAAATGCTACTCTAAAATATTAAAATTACACTTTGAAGAAAATTACTGTAAATATTTGCAGTGTAAATAAGTATATCAATTGACTAAAAAAAATTATTTAATTTTTGTGTAAAAGAGAAAAATTTCATTGTAAAGAAACGACAACAATAAACTGATTTACAATTTTCCGATTGGGAAACCATTTTTAAATTTTTCATTATCACGTGACTTAGGTTTCCCGATATGGAAAATTGGAAATATGACACCAGTCCGGCTGGTGTTCCTACTGTGTTACTTTGGTAATACTCAACAGCTGATCAAAGCGCATTTTCCTTCTGTTAGGTTCTTCTTCTTCTCCTTTCAGCCTTTCCCTTCAGTCAGGGGTGGCCACAGCGTATCATCATTCTCCACATCTTTCTGTCTTCAACATCCGTCTCCTTCACACCAACTTCCCCATATCTTCTTTCACTAGATCTAAAAATCTTCTCTTTGGTCTCCCTCTTCTCCTCTTTCCCGGCAACTCCATTTCCATCATTTTTCTTCCTACATACTCTTGGTCTCTCCTCATAACATGTCCATACCACCTCAGCCTGCCTTCCCTCATCTTCATTCCTAACCGTTCTACCTTAACGGTACACCTGATGTGCTCGTTTCTAATCTTGTCTTTTCTCGTCACTCCCATAGCAAACCTCAACATTTTCATCTCTGCGACTTCCATCTCTTCCACTTGTTTCTTTATGACTGCCACTGTCTCAAGTCCATACACAATTGTTGGTCTCACCACCGAACTGTACACTTTTGCTTTTACTCTAGCTGATAATTTCCTGTCGCAGATTACTCCCGATACTCTTCTCCATCCTTTCCATTCTGCCTGTACTCTCTTCTTTACCTCCCTCTCACAACCACCACTTTCTTGCACCGTTGATCCCAAATACTTAAATTCCTTTACTCTTGGCACTTTTGTATCCTCCATCTTTACTGTTTCGTCATCATTTCCTCCATTTATGCACAGATATTCGGTCTTTGACCTAGTTACTTTCATCCCTCTTCTTTCCAATGCATACTTCCAGGATTATAATCTTCGCTCCACTTCTTCTCTGGTCTCTTCACAAATCACAATATCATCAGCAAACAGCATCGTCCATGGTGGTTCTCTCCTTACTTCATCCGTTAGCCTGTCTATTATCACTGTAAACAGGAATGGACTTAACGCTGATCCCTGGTGCAGTCCAACCTTAACCTTGAAACTTTCTGTAGTTCCTACTGCACACCTCACCACTGTTTCGCTTCCCTCATACATATCCTGTACTAGTTGTATATACTTTTCCACTATTCCGGATTTTCTCATACAGTACCACAGCTCTTCCCGTGGAACTCTGTCGTAAGCTTTCTCTAGGTCCACGAATACACAATGTGACTCTCTTTGACCTTCCCCGACATTGCCCCGTCCTGAAAAGGACGTTTGCCGATTAACAGACCCACACTGAACATCGGAATGGGTGGATACCCTTCCGTTTTGGTTAACGTGAGCTAAAGGTCTACAACAATAGTAGACTTTTACCGTTCTGTCCAACCCCTACATACCTTGGGGTAAAACTGGACAGATCGCTCACGTTTCGTCACCATTTAGTGGCATTGCGCAAAAAACTATCATCGCGCGTCACACTGTTGAGGCGACTCGTGGGCTCGGGATGGGGTGCTGGTGCTAAAACACTACGCATAGCCACCTTGTCTTTAGTCTACTCAACAGCTGAGTACTGTGCGCCAGTCTGGTGTCGCAGTGCTCACACTCGCCTCATTGACAGTGTCTTGAATGACGCCTTGCGCATAGTTACTGGATGCCTGCGTCCCACTCCAACGGACCACCTACCTGTACTTTCAGGCATCCAGCCAGCTGAGCTTCGCCGACTGGGAGCGACACTCTCCTTGGCTTACCGTGGATCTCTGGACCCCGATCATATTTTGCATGGTCTGTTAAGTGGGTCCTCAGATACTGGCCAAGTGAGACTAAGATCCAGACGCCCGTTTGTGCCAGGTGCGCGGAATCTCTTGGACAATCTTGCCAGACTTGGCATCCGCGCCTCTGAATGGACAAATCATAAATGGAACGCGGAGTACTGTGAAAGTGCTTCCAGGCTCCGTGCTTTTGTGCCCGGGACCAGTGTCAGGCCTGTTGGGATGGGCTTACCCCGAGCAGCTTGGGTTAAGCTCAACCGCCTGCGGACTGGTGTTGGGCGATTCCATTCGTCCATGCACAAATGGGGTCTCGCTCCTTCACCGAATTGCGAGTGTGGCGCCTCAGAGCAAACCGCAGACCATGTACTAACAATCTGCCCCATACATCGGGCACCACATGGAGCACGCGGTCTGACGGTTTTGGATGACGAAACTCGATGCTGGCTTAATAATATCACTGCCAGCATCTGATCCAGGCAGTGCAGCAGTCTGGGGTAGTAAAAGGATAAACCCTCGGCCCCAGTTCTGTTTGTGTCTGGCCTGGAGTGGATGCCCTTCAAACGATGACGACGACGACGACCTTCCCTGTACTTTTTCATCAACATTCTTAAAGCAAACATGGCATCGGTGGTTCCCTTTCCTGGCATAAATCCATATTGCTGTTTGCTGATCTCCACTCTATCTCTTAACTTGCTTCAATAATCCTTTCCCATACCTTCATTGTGTGGCTCATTAGCTTTATTCCTCTGTAGTTTCCACAGCACTGTGCGTCCCCTTTGTTTTTATAGATTGGGATAAGCACACTCCTTCTCCATTCTTCTGACATCCGTTCACCCATTAATAGTCTGTTGAACAGTCTGGTCAAAAACTTTATCCCCATCTCTCCCATGCACTTCCAAACTTTTACTGGCAACTCATCTGGCCCAACTGCTTTACCTTTTTTCATCCTTCTTAGTGCGTTTTTTACTTCTTCTCTACTGACACAATTTACCTCTTCGTTAACCACTTCTGTTTCCTCTGTCCTGGGGTCTCTGTTATTTTCCTCGTTCATCAGTTTCTCAAAGTACTCCTTCCATCTCTTTAACACTGCTTCCGAATTTACTATCACATTTCCATTTTCATCCTTTATAACCCTCACGTGCTGTACATCTTTCCCTGCTCTGTTTCTCTGCCTAGCCAATCTGTACAACTCCTTTTCACCTTTTTTTGTTTTCAATCTAGCATACAAATTGTCATATGCACGTCCCTTTGCCATAGCAACTGCCTTCTTTGCCTTACTCTTCTTTTCTTTGTATATCTTTTTAGTATTTTCATTTCTTATTTTGTCCCATGTTTTCTTTGCATCTTTCTTTTCTTTTATGCTTTTTTGAACTTCCTCATTCTACCACCATGTCTCCCTGTCTTCTTTTCGTTTCCCAAATGTCACTCCCAGTACAGTTTCAGCTGTTTTTCTTAGGATTTCTACTGTTTTGTCCCACTCATTAGGTAATCCATCCTTGCCTCCCGAAATCCTGGTCACCTCTTGTCTAAACGCTTCTTGACAGCTTGTCTCTTTCAGTTTCCACCATCGTATCTTTGGCTTTACTTTCTCTGCTTTTTTCTTTTTCACCATAAGAACTATTTTGCATACCACCATACAGTGCTGCTTTGCAACACACTCATTCAATATTACCTTACAATCACACATTTTCTTCAGGTTCCTCCTTCTGCACATCACATAATCTACTTGGGTACTTTTTCCTCCACTCTTATATGTCACTCTGTGTTCATCTTTCTTCTTCAAATAAGTATTGACAATCGCCAAACCCATCCCTTTCCCAAAATCCACAATCATTGATCCTTCCTTATTTCTTGTTCCAGCACCGTACCTCCCCATTATTTCCTCATTCCCTATGTTTCCTTCGCCCACATGTCCATTAAGATCTGCACCAAGAACTATCCTCTCTTCTTTTGATATACTTTCTAACAAGCCATCCAGGTCTTCCCAAAATTCATTTTTCTCCTCCATGCTGTTGTTAACCTGTGGAGCATATGCGCTTACTATATTTAGGATGGACCCATTTACCTCCAGCTTCATGGCCATTAGTCTGTCTGACACCCTCTTCACCTCCAGAACACTTTCAGCCAGCTCCTCCCTCACCACTATCCCTATCCCATTTTTTCTTCCGTCAGCTCCGTTGTAGAATATTTTGCATTTACCTCCAATGTTCCTTGCTTTACTCCCTTTCCACCTTGTTTCCTGTAGACACAATATGTCTACATTCCTTCGCTCCATCATATCTGCCAGCTCTCTTCCCCTTCCAGTCATCGTTCCAATATTTAAAGTACCCACCCTAATGAGTGAGCATCTTCCTTTCCATGCTTCTCGCTGCTTCTTCACTCGCTTTCCTCCTCTTTTTCTGCTTTTATTTTCACAATGTTTAGCAGTAGCATAATTTCCACAGGTGCCCTGCTGTGCGACACCTGAGGCGGTCGTTGGTAACCCGGGCCTCGACCGATCCGGTATGGATTGATGATTATAACGCATTTGTCTGTTTTGGCAAAAAAGTTTTACGCCGGATGCCCTTTCTGCCGCAACCCTCCCCATTTATCCAGGCTTGGGACCGGCATCAAGAAACACAGAAATGTGCCTCCGATGGCTGGGTTTTTTTTTTTTTTATTTATTTTCAGCAAATGGCATTCAAATATTTGTACAGTCTTATACTGCTTTGCACTTGGAGTTCTTTTACAATACTCGAAATGCTATTTTAATGGCAAAAGTAAACTTATGAATACTAGTTAAAGCCTATTCTTTGTAAGTAATTATCTACTGAAAGAAATTTTTTATGAAGTTTTTGAATTAGAGTATCTTATTCCTTCAACAATCCAAAAAATTACGCTTGGTCTCTAAGCAGAACAAGCATTATTAAGGTTGAGATTGTAGAAATGTGATTGTTTAATTCGTAAATATTACGTCATAATATATCGTTTGCCTGTACAGTTATTTTCTGCTTCAATGTTAGTTCAGCAAGCGTGTAAGCTTTAGTTCAGTAGCGTGTTGAGTTTTAAGTCGTTTTTGTTATTTAGTCGTGGGGAAGACGGACGCCACTCAACTCCCCACCTTTTTAAAAAGTCGTTAACATCTGATGAGCCAAAAGGAGGGCCACCATCACTCCAAAATACATCACAAACTGCAGTGTTTATAAACCATTCTCGCAAACTGCTAATTGCCGCAGCTGCATCAGGGTTGATAAATGGACCTTTTACGTCAAAGTATCCCGAATACCAATCTACTATTACTAAAAATTTATTTCCATTTAGGTCGAGCCAATCAACTGAAATAATTTGAAAGGGATATTCAGCAACTGGCAGATGTTGCAAAGGCTCTTTGATGTTACTCGGTCTATCAAATTCGCGTTTGGGACAGCTTCTGCATTTATTAGTAATGTCGTTATCCATACCGGGCCAGTACATTATTAAGCAAGCTCTTGCTTTTGTGCCTTCTATCTCCCGGTGACTAGCATGCAAATCTGACAATATGCTTTTTCGTAATTCATGAAGAATAAGTAAGCGTGTCCCTTTAAGAACAAAGCCATCATCACTTACTAATAAGTCTTCACGAACGTTCCAATAAGGGTGCAGCAAATTGGAGAGGTCGCATTTGTTTTGGGGAAAACCGTGGTTAATTTGGGGTTTTAAAAGTTGATACTCCACGTCGTTGTCAGCAATTTCTTTAAGCTTTTCTAATCGAAACGAACAATATACCATTTCAGCTTGGGATAAACGGCAAATTCGAAGAAAGAATGCCTGTGAATCTACATGCTGTTGGTCAGTTTCATCAGGGTTATCAACAGGGTTGCGAGAAAATGAATCCGCAACTTTATTTTGAGAACCTTTCGTTGGTGGTTGGGATTCGAATACATCGTCGTACTCTTGAAGGATTTGTTGTTTCAATAGTTTGGTATAACCGCCCTCTGGGTCAATTGTGCTCGAGGAACAACGGGTTTCACAGTTTAAAAAGATTTTACCTTTATTAAACGGAGTTAAAATTGACTTGGGATTCTGAGTAGCACCCGCCGCATATTTCTTTGCTTCGAACTCAGGGTGTTCTGGGGACCTTTTGGTGTTAATATAAACAATGTTCAACTTTTTAGCAACATCGATGGAAAGCAATGAGGTTTTAATGTATCTAAAAACAATTAATTTTGAATCAACATATGACTGGCCAAAATAAAATCTGGCGTAAACATAACCTTCCGAGTCATTTTTTCGCCTGTGGCTGTAACAGTGGCTTTCATTTCTGTTGTAGGCTTTTTTAATTGGCTCTGCAGTAGATGCAACAGAGTTAAATAATGAAGTCCGATTACCGTCCAATCAGATCTTGTATCGATTATAAAGCGCAAAATACCGGAACAATCGTTGTCAATGGTTACGCGTACCTGAACTGTTTCAGTCCTATTGCCGACTTGCGATACTATTGCTCCCGATTGGGCTTCTGCTTCACTGATTTTTGATCGAAAGGTGTTAGCTGTCGGCCTCCGATTCTTTTTGAAGCACATTTTCTCAAAATGACCAACACGACGGCAAAAATTACAAAGTTGTCCTTTCGCAGGATATTTACGCAAGGAATCATGTATGTAACCGCAGCGTGCACATATTCGATCCTGATTTGACAAAGTTGATCGATAAACACTTGAAGTTTGTGTTACCGGTTGTTTTGCGATTTGTCCAATTGCTTTAAAATCGTTTTCAGTTAAAGCGTTGGTAGTTTTTTGTAGTGAGTCATAGGTGTCTAATATTCGCACGGAGGCTGGTAAATCTAAATCCGGCACTTTTATTAATTTTCTTTGGGCAATTGAATCGCTTGTGTGAAGCACAAGCTTCATCAATAAACATTGATCAACTGCACGAATATTATCGTCTTCACAAAAATCTTTACCAAATCACACTTGGACGCAAGTTTCACAATTTCAGCATAAAGTTGTTTAAAGGTTTGGTCAGTTTGTTGCTTATAAGCATCAAAAGTTTTTCTGTAAACCCAAACATTATCTTTCACCTTGGCAACGGTGGCAATGACGTCTAGCACAGCATCGATGTTTTGCCGTTGTTCGCGCGGCAACTGCAGTTGAGCGGCAGTGATTTTCTCAAAAGTTGCGCTCGTGACGCACGCTTCAATATGCTGCCATTTTGGTCTCCAAGGAATTTCCTCAGCTTTAATGCCAGATTCTCTGATAAAATTGTAAAATTGTCTTTTCCATGACAAAAAGAATTCTTCGGAGTGTGTGAATAAATCTAAATCTTCTCTAATAAAAACTTTCTTTAAAGACCAGTCAATTGACAGCGCCATCTTTTCAACAATTATTTTATATGATCTTTTAATGGAATTAAACAAAATATAACTGATAAACTGAGACTGGCTTTTTAGATTTGATAATTCTACATGAAATTCTTTAGACTATTTTTTGACTTATTTATGGCTAACTGCCGACGACCCCGTGTAATATTCTGTCGTTTCTCTTTTGTAAAGCACAAGTCAGTCCCAAATCAAAATTACCAATATATTACAGTACCAGGTAAAACGATTTCGTCATTTTCGTTATGTTTGTAAAACTATATCGTTTCGAAAACGAGTCGTATTCTTTCATGACAAAATCATTTAGACTGGTTAAGTTTTTGATATAAAATGTTTATTATAGATTGTGCATACCCGGGTTGCGCTTTTCAATCTGAAGACGCACCAGAAGCCGTGGCTTGTACAAATTTGCAGAGCCATGCATTTAGTCACGCTGTTCCTGGGCCCAATTTTAGTAGAGCTCCCTCAGAGGAACCAAAGCTAACGAGACCTAGCATTGACATAGGCCTGTTTTTAGAGCTTGGAATGTATTCATTCGCTGCTGGCAAATGTTTAGGCAAGGATCAGGCATCAACAAAGCTTCAGCCACCGCGCAACTCTTTCAGTGTGCCAGTCAGAGCTTAGGAGATAGTTTGTTAAAATTAGATGTGGAGATTGTCTCTAAGCCTTTGCAGGAGTTACTATCCGCCATGCGTCAACTCGCAGTTATCCCAGTAGCTACTGGCGTCTTACGATCAGATATCATGCAAATGCGCCAACTGAGAGACGAACCCTTTCGCGCCTTTGCAGCGAGAGTGCGCGGCAAAGCAGACACATGTGCGTTTATAGTTAATTGTACACGTGGCTTAAAAGTTAACTACACTGACCACATGATTCGTAGTACGCTGCTAAATGACATTGCTGACGATGAGATTCGCCGAGAAATTCTTGGGAGCGCAAATGTGCTTACACACGCCGTCAACGAGATCGTTGCTCTAGTAGAAAGCAAGGAAATGGCTCGCAACGCTGTCCCCCCGACCGAGGTCATATCTGTGTCAGCCGTTCAGCTCCTACATCATACTCCTACAGCAGACCACAAAACACTTCGTAATACAATCTCACGCAGGGAATTCAACAGTTCACCTGCTCGGTCAAAACAATCGCGTTGTCCTCTCTGCCAGCGACTTTATCAGTTCTTATACCCAATACCAAACTTTATAAATTGTGTATTGAATGCTACCAGACACAAAAACACCGAAGATGCCACCTCGCTCCTAAAGTGGGTCCTTCACCACCTGAACCAGGCCTACAAACTCTTGAAATCACGTCGTGTACGGACCCTCAGTTGAATTCGGTAAGAACAAATCACAGGCCAGTCTCGAGGCACAGAACAAACAAGTGCAACATGCCTTTGTCTGCAGTACATAGGAATGCCACCATGCAAAGCTCCCATTGCGTATTCAAAGACGGACAGTGGGCAACAGCACATATGAGAGAGCACCCTAAGGTCCAGGTAACGATTTTGGTCGATCGCGCTCAGGCTCATGGCGAATCCACGGCAGTTCGTGCTACAAATGTCACTGCTATCGCTGACACAAGCGCCCAAGTGAATATATGGTCTCTGGACGAATTCGTAAAGTATGGCTTCTCACGTGACATCCTGACCCCTGCATCCAACCTGGTGGCCGCCAATCATTTCTCCATACCAATTGTGGGGACGTTCTTTGTCATCATTGAAGGACTGTCGTGTCACGGTCATGTTGTGCAATTCCGGGCCATGATCTACGTTAGCGCCGATATTCAGACTCTCTTCTTATTGCACGGCACACTGGCGACGCTAGGGGTGTTTCCATCATTGGGCGAACATGCTAATGCTGAAATACAGGAAGGCGCTGGTGAACCTGCTGCCATCACTAATGCGCACCTCACGCGCACTGTTACTGGTGGCTGCGCCTCACCGGGCAATCAAAATTATTCTTGCACTTGCCCTCTCAACGTAATGCCGTGCCATCAGCCCCACGTTCGCTACCATTTCGCTGTATTCCCGAAAATAATGACCGAATGAAAACTTGGCTATTGGAGCGGTACGCTTCCTCCACATTTAACACATGTCCGCATCATTCTCTTCATTGCATGGCGGGACCACCCATTGAAATCCATGTCAGCCCCTCAGCGAAGCCAAGGGCATTTCATACCCCGGCTTCTATTCCCCTACATTGGCAATAACAAATCCATGCAGACCTTCTTCGGGATGAAGCCTTGGAATTCTTGAAAAGGTCCCTCACGGAGATCCTACTCAATGGTGCCATCGCATGGCTATTACAAGAAAACATGAGGGTACACCCCGACGGACCGTAGACTTATCGCCGCTGAACAAATTCTGTCGTCGGGAAACATTTGTGTCGGAAACACCCTTCAAGCCAGTAATACTTGGAAAACTGTTACTGACGCTTGGAATGGATACCACAGAGTTCCACTACGCGAGTCAGACCGTCATCTTATCACCTCATTACACCATTTGAACCATGGAGATATACAAGGACACCACAAGGTTTCCTCACTTCGGGAGATGGTTACAATCGTCGCTTCGGCGCCATTTTGTCTGATTTTATGTGAAAGGAGCGATGCGTGGATGATACCGTTTTTTTTGACGAGAACCTAGAAAAACATTGATGGGGCACCATCCAATTTCGTACTCTAGTGGGTCGCTCCGGTATTGTTCTCAAACCCAGCAAATTTCAACTTGCCAGTTGACTTTGCAGGATTCCGCATTTCCGAATCATGTGTAGAACCCCTGCCCAAATATTTGAAAGCTGTTCAACAGTTTCCTACGCCTAAAAACATCAAGAACATAAGAAGCTGGTTTGGTCTAATCAATCAAGTGGACAACTACACCAAAATTCGAGACTTGATGGCTCCATTCAAGCCGTTTCTCAGTCCGAAACGTAAGTTTGAGTGGAATGACAATCTTGATAAAGCATTTTCGCGTTCGAAAAATGCTATCATCGACGCCATACGTCACGGCGTAGAAACTGTTTATCCGACTCGACGTACTTGCTACGGCCGGACTGGTCAAACCGGGGCATCGGATACTTCCTGCTTCAAAGACACTGTCCATGCCCGTCCACCCTTCCGGATTGCTGTTCAAATGGATGGCGAGTAACTCTCGCAGGCTCTCGCTTTCTCTCGTCGTCTGTTTAACATTTTATTAACCGAAGCATTGGACTTCGACCAACATAATGTTAAAGTGGGAGGATCCGGTCGTATAACCAGGCTCAATCGACGATTTCTTAGTTTAATGCCTGATGATGCCGAATCCCAGCAAACCTCTTTACCACCAACAGTGCCTCCCGACAGGAAACGCAATTTCAACACCCACGCTCGACGTCCACCCACGTTATTGATGAAACCTCATATGAGGCCATAGATAACGGGCAACCACAAGACGTCCATGATGACGTACCTACGGCCACACACCCCACATTTGTGATGGACACTAATTCGCAGGAGAGCGACCCTGACACCCACAAAAACAACAAATCAATGCTCCCTAGACGGTCCTCCTGCCTGCGATGACCTGCTGTCGAATTGGATCCGACCTCTGGTCAATGGGTGATCAAGGGATCAACTAAATAAGCATGCTTGGCTGTAGGAGTACAAACTTGGGGGGGATGTAGAAATGTGATTGTTTAATTCGTAAATATTACGTCATAATATATCGTTTGCCTGTAACAGTTATTTTCTGCTTCAGTGTTAGTTCAGTAAGCGTGTAAACTTTAGTTCAGTCGGTAGCGTGTTGAGTTTTAACCACCTTACTATACTTTGATGCATCCAGCCAGCTGAACTTCGCCGCTTAGTAACCACACTTCAAATAGTGGATTCCTGGACCCAAAAACATGTGTTAAATTCCTAAATTGGATCTAGAATCTCTTAAAATTCTCTTTTCATCACTCTTCTAATCAATCAACACATTTTCCTTTTTTTCACTGGCAACATTGCTTCTACGATGGTGATTTTATATATCCGCAAGATTCCAAGTTATTATCTTCACTCACTTGATATTGTAAAAAAATGCTTAGAAATAACACAATTAATAGTAATCGCAAAATGATGCTTGGGGCAAGCGTCTGTATGACAAGCTCCGCTCGCAAAAGCTTACATAGAATCATAGATTACCTCGTATACTTGATTGGACTTCGTTCGATGCAGTAATCAACTGACAGATATTTACTTTCTTTTTCTTATACGTTACTATGACCGCAGTGACATGGAATTCTACTACAGATGAAAACACTACTAGAAAATTTAAGCAAGCAGTGGGCCGCAGGTTGGACAATGGACGTCCTTGCCTCAGAAGCAATTCAAAAGTGGGAAACAAGATTGACTTTTTGGTGGGTTAAGGAATGGCTGCTTCAAGATATCCTTGGAGGCCGGAGGGGCAACAAAATCTGTTTTTTTGGCTGTGTGCTCTACTTGCGGTTAGGCCCACTCTAAATTGCCAGTGTTGACACGGCAGGAAGCCTAATTTAGCGTAAAACAGAGCCTCCAAAAAAAAACTTTACCTATTGTTATTAGGATGATTCAACCCTAATACGCAATTGACAAGATTGCAGTTTTTAAGTCTACTGGTTTTACTCTGTCGTCCCTGGGAAGACACTAAATAGCTATTACCTCTACTTTGCTGTCTTCGGAAAAACCTTATCTTTGTATTTCCGAGTAATCGCTTGAAATTTGACCTTACCGCTTCGTACGCTTTACTGCAAGGCACAAACATAAAATCGTTAAAAATTCGGCCCGTGATCAGAAAGATCGTACGTACGAGCAGATTGTTTGCGTAAAATCGATGAATCATCGAACTACTTTTGTTACTCACTCTAGTCAGAGTAGCTGTTAATTGTACGCAGAGTTATTCTGGGACTCCTGAACATGCCACTTATTATTTCAATTAGCATCATCTTACTTCGCAAAGTAAAATAATCTGATACAAACTTCGAAACCTCGCAACGAAACCGCAGCAGGTTCCGCACACATCAGACCGCGAAAGTATAACAAAGATTTTTTTCGATATAACAAACAGCACGGTGTTGACCAACGATTGTGATGCTTCATGAAGGAGATAAATAATATTCAGTGCTTCATGTGGCGCGTCATACTGCACATCGTTTCTAATAGAATTAGAGCTGGTTTTGAAATCATTACAAAGCTTATAATTCATCTTTTCCGGTGCCTGGATCTGATTCCTCGCTAGCGTCTTCTTCATCTGCAGCTTCATCAACCTCCGGTTCATCGCCATCCTTGACCGAAGACAAATACGTTAGAACAAAAGACAAGGTCATTGGTCAATATAGGGATGGGCAAACTTTTTAGATCGAGGACCGCATTCAGAAATTGAATTCGTTTGCGGGTGACACTATAGTGAAGTTTTTCACTTTGATTCTGTCTCAGATTTCCTGATTTTTGTGCCAAAAAGAAATAATCTCTAATAACAGTGACCGAGAATTCTGTTTAAGACAAAAAAGTTTTTTTAATTATTTGTTTAAAGCTTTTGCGGGCTGCACAGAAGATCGTTGCGGGTCGTAGTTTGCTCACCCCTTTTCTACAATATTATATCTCTAAAACCTAAGAATAATTACACAATGAAATGATTAAAATTGAATATTAAACTAAATGGCATTGATAATCTTGCTTTGAAAATTTTAGATTTACCTCTTCAACATCTTCCTCGTCGCCGTCGTCTTCAGTTTTTTCGGCCTCTTGCTTCTTTTTTTCTTCTTCATCGTGAGCATCTTTCATAGCTTTTTCACCTTTCACAGTGGTTTTTAAAATGTTTTCGGATTCAGATTTTGCTAGAGCCGGATCATCAGTGATGAGGAAGTTATCGAAGATTGTCCCGGATTTTACCTACGCTCAAAAAAGTTGCAGTTAATCGAGGAGGATAAAGCGAACTATTAAGCACATACCTGCCACAAGTCGAGGCCAATCACACCAAAGTCATCGTAAGCGTACAGTTGGTCATCAGGCTTGTACTCGGGGTTAGGAATCATTGGGTGGACCCATACGCCCTTGTAATTGGGGTTATCGATTTGTTTCGGCTTCCATTCACCTTTGTACTCCGGGTTGTCAATCATCGGCGGCTCCCACTCACCATCCATCTCCTGGTCCCAGTCTTCGGGCTGCTTGGCATCTTGGTCAGGAATATGTTCGGGTTGGTCCCAGTCCTATCATATATTTCGATCGATTTGTCAAGTGAAATTTACGTTTTCACACAAAGTCCCAAGGTTTAAAGACAGTAATGCGATGAACAAAGCAAGACTCGACCGAATGCACCTACAACCTCTCTCTGGAGTGTCAGATTAAAAGCTTTAATAATCCTATTTGCTATAAAATTCTGCCTCATTAACCGTCAAGTTCTTCTGATCCATAAAAATAAGTTACGAATTTGTTGTGATATTAATTGCATGAACACATGTTTTTTTCTTTGTACACGAATGGCAAAAGTGTCATGCTTCACTGAAATTGCAATTATAATCTCAAACATACTTTGTACAAGAAAAACAACATGTTGATTTAACGCGAATTAGAAATAACGTTTAATATAGCGATTCATTTCTCTCGTTGTTTAATCCGAACGAGATTTAGCGTTAGCTTGTTAATGACTGTAATCAATGAAAATGGCTAGATTGCTGGATGAGATGTCGCGACGTCAACAAACATCGATCAAGGGAAAAGTTTCAGGCGAAGTCTTGATATCTGTGGAGGAGCTGGAAGAACGATGCAGAACACAAAGCTCTTTACTATAAATAACAACATAGCGTAGAAGCAGTGTACCTCTGGTTTGCTATCTTCAGGATCGTCAATTTTTTCACGATCATCCCAATCTTCAGGCTTTTTTGCCTCTGGATCTTTAATCTCTTTGGGTGGCAAAAAATCCCAATCTTCTTCTAAGCTCCCAGATTGAGAGGCTTGGTTATCAATGAGAACTTCATACGTATTGTCAGGTTTAACAATCAATGTATAAACATGAGTCGCTTCATCGTCCTAAGACAAACGTAACGTCAATTAGAAATCAAAACGCGAATGTTGATAACGAAATCGCTTGACACGCAAATTTCGCTTTCACTGGATTGGTCGAATTAAAACTAAGATAATTTGAAGAGTTTTTGCAGATGGCTGGCCGATTGCCATCACGGCCCCGCGCAAATAACTCGGAATAAAAAACACAAACCTAAAAATTAACAATTCCAAGCCAATACCAGCATACCAACAAAAAACAATATGTTGGTTTCTGGGCGCAAATGCCCATAATCCTGATCACTGAAATTGCAAATACTAAGAATCTATAACCAATGGAATTTTTTTAAGTTAAAAACTTGCAAGTAAACTATCTCGTCGCATTTCAAGATTTGTTTCATATTATTGGAGGATGCGGCGCTGGTCGTTCGTTTTTGCGCAAAGATAAACTAATTTCTTTTCAATTTTAACCGTTTGACAGCGAAGTTGCAATTTACAGGGTGCGGACAAAGTCCTTGGGCAAATTTTAAAATTCAATTTAATGGATGTTTAAATACGTATATGCGGTAAGTTTTCAATGTTATGAATAATTATTACAAGCCTCATATTTCAGATTTCATCATTTATTTTTTAAAAATTTTGCTTAATACCAAATATGAGTGCTTAACGTGCAGCCATTATTGAGCTCCATCGCGCGGGCAAGACAAATTCTGAAATAGTGAAGCTTCTTAAGGCTGCAAGATCGACTGTTTACTACACTGTTTCGAGAACTCAAAAGTACTGAAGACTGCGATCACGCTCTTCTGGAAGACGCCAAAGGTCGTTGATGCTGTCAGAGCCCGAGTCTGGCGCAATCCAAAGAGATTCATGATGGGAATGGCCTGTGATATGAATGTGAGTGACAAGATGATGAGAAACACCGTAAAGACAGATTTGAAGTTGTCATCTCTCAAAATGCAAACTTGTCAGCGCCTCACATACCTCCAAAAAGAAAAGAGATTAGATCGAGCGAAGATTCTTCTTAACAAGTTGAAGGCATGTACAGACACGGACGAGATCATTTTCTCTGATGAGAAATTGTTCACTGTCGAGGCAATCTGCAACCGACAAAATGACCGAGTCCTAACAAAATCTTTTGCAGACGTTCCTGATTCCAGGAGAAAGGTTTTCATACGCCAGAAACCTCTTTTCGTCATGGTGTGGGCTGCCATATCCAAAATATGGAAGTCTCTTTTCTTTTTGGAGAGTGCTTGGTGCCAGGATCATTTTCCGCGTTTCTGGAGCAAGGAGGTTTGGCCGCCCTCATCACCTGAAGGCGATGGACTGTTTGTGTTTAGTCCCTTTTAGAGGCAGATGCTTGTGCTTCTCTTCATGGGTTAGTTGAAGCTCAGAAGCGCTCTCTCGTGACAGTATGCGCCAAAATGCCTCAAGAAACTCTGCGTAAAGCGGCAGAGGGCTTCCATAGTGTAATTCAGGCCAGAGAGGGACATATTGAATGAAATTTTGTAGGAATGTTTAAAAATGTCTTGCTAATTATATTATTCAATATTTTGTAGTTTTATTCACTATTTACGGAAATATCGCATTTTAATGTTGTCCAAGGACTTTGTCCGCACCCTGTAGTGCAAATTCACAGTGGAGTTATCTTACTCGCCGGCGCTAATGTGACACCGGTTATTTATACTCAAATAAGCAAAAGAATGACGTCATACGACATGAATTCTCGTTTCGTTTGGTCATGAGCAATTCTGCGAACCAGTGAGAACGATTATTAACTTCTAGATCTAGATTTTTCGTATTATAGGGTTTTTCGATCTAATTCGTTCTTTTTGCAATCAATTTCGTTTTGAAAAAGCTGTTATATATATATCTTTGTATAGGGTCACCCGATAGGGTCTCTATACATATATCGTAGATAATATGGGGTCTCTCTATTAGGTCTCCATAATTAGGTTTCTGTAATATAGTCTCCATAAAATATATAGACCTATCCTATATGGAGACCCAATATTATGGGGACTATATTATGGAGACCATATTATGGAGACCTAATATCTATTATTGAGACTACATTAAGGAGACCTAATTTGAGACCTAACAATATGGAAACTATATTATAAAAACCTAATTATGGAGACTATATATAGTATACATACTATATAGTCTCCATAATTAGGTTTTTATAATACAGTTTCCACAATATTAGGTCTCCATAATGTAGTCTCAATAATAGATATTAGGTCTCCATTATATATATATATATATATATATAGTCTCCATAATTAAGTTTCTATAGTATAGTTTCCATATTATTAGGTCTCCAAAATTAGGTCTCCATAATGTAGTCTCAATAATAGATATTAGGTCTCCATTATATATATATATATATATATAGTCTCCATAATTAAGTTTCTATAGTATAGTTTCCATATTATTAGGTCTCCAAAATTAGGTCTCCATAATGTAGTCTCAATAATAGATATTAGGTCTCCATTATATATATATATATATATAGTCTCCATAATTAAGTTTCTATAGTATAGTTTCCATATTATTAGGTCTCCATAATGTAGTCTCAATAATAGATATTAGGTCTCCATAATATAGTCCCCATAATATTGGGTCTCCATATAGGATAGGTCTATATACTTTATGGAGACTATATTACAGAAACCTAATTATGGAGACCTAATAGAGAGACCCCATATTACGTATCTACGATATATGTATAGAGGCCCTATCGGGTGACCCTATACAAAGATATATATATAAAAGCTTTTTCAAAACGAAATTGATTGCAAAAAAAAAAAAACGAATTTGACTGCAAAAAGAACGAATTAGATCTAAAAACCCTATAATATAAATAATCAAAGGTCAGGCGTTGAATTCTACGAACCGCGATAAAACTGCTTTTCACAAAAGAAATACCTTGCAGCGAATATCTTTTTTAATTAACAGGTTCTTTCCTTTGTATTGAAAAATGACATGAACTTTTTTGGTTCCGGGTCCGCATATATCTGGCCCTGAAAAAAGTTTACACAACAATTGAAAATTTTTGAAATTTTTTATCAATAACTAATTTAAGCAAAAATATAAACGGAACACTAGGAACTACAAACTTTTTTCATTCTTAAAAGTTTTTCTGTAGTTAGAATTTTTGTTTTTACAAATGATACTTAAATTTAGAGGCGCATATAAGCTAAAGCCTAGGCAAAGGAAAGAAGATCTTGTTGATAACGGTGGCCATCCAACGGCGCTCCTATACACTTGCGAAAAAACAAAATCAAGTACTATATTTAAAATTACTACTCGTAACACGCATGCATAGACTGCTGAATTCCAGACACAACAGAATGACAAAAGTAGGTTTTGAACTTATAATATGTCGACCACGTCCGCCATCAATATGGCGTTCTCACCAACTCGGCCACACTGCCAGCCCTGAGTCCACATCTTGTTTATTATAAACAATAAGCAACTTAATAACACAAGGTAACAAGTATAGTAGACTGGCTTTTATCTTTGCGTGATGATTATATTGCAATCAAAATAACACAATCGGTAAGCGTTTTTTTTTATAATTAAGGTCGACAAGCAATAATCTAAAGCAGAGTTTCCAAAACTTTTTGGGCCACGGACCCCTATTTGCAAATCTTTTTTTCACACCCCGAACAAACCCAAAACAAGGTATTCTCTAAAGTCTTTACTTCGAATCCGTCTTGGATTTTATAATTTTCATCCGAAAAACAAAATGTTCCCTAAAAAAAAGTCTCCACTTTGGACCAGTTTCGGATTTCATTGTATGGGTTGCTTTCCAAATATATATATATATTTGACAACTTTTGTCATGTCATCACGGACCCAGTTTGAGTAACTCTGATCTAAAGCAGTAATTTATAAATTTTACAAACACGTCAAAGCGCATGTTATTCTTGAAACTGCTAGTTGACCGATTATAAAAAAAAAAGGTTACTGAAATGAAATTAAATAACAAAAATCACTTCAAAAGTTTAATATTCATGCAACCATGAAAATGCACACAGACGGGACAATTTAACTTTTTACCGTTAATGTAAATGACACAACAGGTGTCACAGTCAGACTTTTAACTTCGAAAAACTGCCACTGCATCAAAAAGAATATTATTTTATATTTGCGATCATATTTCTTTGAATCTAAAGGGATTTCATTAATATCTTACCAAACATAATATTGTATTCAGAATCGCCAGTCATTTTCTTTGGATCCAATGTAGAAGGAAAGATTTTAACATAACCACCACCGCAATCAATAGATTGTTCATGCTTTACAGAAAATTGAATAACTAATGTCTTATCTTTATTAGAAAATTTATCAAATGTGGTGGAAGCTGCATAAAACCTGGAAACACAAAACAATAGACATTTGAAAATGATCGACACTAATTTTTCTTCTTTGTTAATTAAAATAGACAAGTAATTTTGACTATTGCTCGGTGCAGAATCGGCTGTCATTGCCTTTTATATCTCTATTTCGTCTTCTTTCATTTTCCGCTTCTCTTTTTCTTTCTATATTATATTAATAACTCGTTTTTTACCAAGACAAGAACAAACAATGGCATTTATTAAATTATACACCTAATAAAACGAAAAAAATTATTTTTCAATATTTTCACATGTCCAAAGACTCTTAAATACAGGTAGTTTAAAGTTGTAAGAATTGATTTTATATAAATATTCAACAAAGCCTAATGTTTTTGTGGTAGCCAATTCTGCACAAGCAATCAATCACAGGTTTCAACAA
This sequence comes from Diplosoma virens, assembly GCA_963680785.1. Lineage (NCBI taxonomy): Eukaryota > Metazoa > Chordata > Ascidiacea > Aplousobranchia > Didemnidae > Diplosoma > Diplosoma virens. The sequence continues at coordinate 40,113,024 of OY796896.1, read as the reverse complement.
ATGATTTTTTTGATGGCCAATTGTGCACAATATCAACAAGCTATCATTTGCAGGTTTTCGTAATAAAGCTAACTTTAAAAACCAAATATTTGCTGCTTAAACACTCTTAAAACATGGTCTAAAGTCAAAAAACGTGATTTGGTTTAAATATATGGAACAAAAGCTAAAAATTTCTGATGGCCGATTGCGCACAAGCTATCATTCATAAGTTTCAATAATAAATTTCACTTTAAAGATCAGCCATTTGTTTTCAAAACACTTCCTTATGATTATTTTCACATGTCTAAACACTCTTTAAAACATGGTTTAATGTTGGAACACATGATTTTGTTGAAATATATTGAAGAAAACTTAGTGGTTCTATGGGGCTAACTCTCCACAAGCTATTATTCATAAGTTTCAATAATGAATTTAACTTTAAAGAACAAGTGTTTGCTTTGAAAAACATTAATTATTATTTTCACATATAGTTGTTAGAAATGACTTTTTTGAAATATATTTAAGAAAACCTAGTGGTTTTATAAGGGCCAATTCTGCAGAAGCTATCATTTGTGAGTTTCAATAAAAAATTTAACTTTAAAAAAACAGCCATTTGTTTTTAAAGCTTTGTAACTTTTGTTTTTATATATCTCAATACTCTTGAAACATGGTTTAAAGTTCAAAAAAATATATTCAAGATAACCAGATGGTTTTATGGAGGCCAATTTGGCACAAGCTACTATTTCTCAGTTTCAGTAATGAATTTAAATTTTAAGAAATAGCCATTTGCTTCCAAAATAGTTCTTCATTATTATTTTCATATATTCTAATATTCCTAAAACATAGTTTAAAGTTGTAAGAAATTTAATGGTTTTATGGGGGGCAATTGTGCACAAGCTATTATTTGCAGGTTTCAATAATAACTTTAATCATTGAAGAACAGCCATTTGCTTTGAAAATATTTTTAATTATTATTAATATATTTTCACATGCCTTAAACACTCTTAAAACATAGTTTTAGAATCTTAAGCTTTAAGCTTTAAAAATTTTTAGCCATCTTAACCATCTTAAAACATAGTTTCAAATGTATTTAAGAAAACTATATGGTTTCATAGGGCTGACTGTGCTATTATTTGTTTATTTGTAAAAGCTATGAAACAAGCTATTATTTATAAAAGTCATTAATAAATTTAACTTTAAAAAACAGCCATTTGCTTTGAAAACATTTCTTAATTATTATTTTCACATTTCAAAACACTCTTAAAACATAATTTAAAGTTGTATGAAATTATTTTCATTCCAATATATTTGAGAAAACTTAGTGATTTTGTGGGGGTCAGTTCTGCACAAGCTATTATTCTTAAGTTTGTATAATTAATTTAAGTTTAAAAAACGGCCATTTGCTTTGAAAACACTTCTTAATTCTTATTTTCATACACCTTACCACTCTTCAAACATAGTTTAAAGTGAAATTTATTATTGAAACTTATGAATGATAGCTTGTGCACAATTGCTGTCAGAAAATCTTTAGCTTTTGTTTCATATATTTAAATCAAATCACTTTTTTGGCTTTATACCATATTTTTAAAAATGTTTAAGCAGCAAATATTTGGTTTTTAAAGTTAGCTTCATTACAAAAACTTGCAAATGATAGCTTGTGCCTAATCAGCCAAAAATCATTATTGAAACTGGTGATTGATTGCTTGTGCAGAATTGGCTCCTACAAAAACATAAGGCTTTGTTGAATATTTATACAAAATCAATTCTTACAACTTTAAACTATATTTAAAAGTCTTTGGACATGTGAAAATATTAAAAAATAATTTTTTTTTTGTTTTATTAGGTGTATAATTTAATAAATGCCATTGTTTGTTAATGTCTTGGTAAAAAACAAGTTATAATAAAGAAACAAAAAAAGGAGTGGAAAACAAGAAAAGTCTAAATAGAGATAAAAAGGCAATGACAGCCGATTTTGCATCAAACTCAAAAGTTTTTTGTAATCAACAATGAAAATATTGGTTTAAAATTTTAAACAGTTATATTCTACTGAGCATGTAAACAATGATAAAAAAGGGATTCTCATTCAATATTTGCTGACTTTAATTCATTACCTTTAAATTTTGTGAAATCCTCACAGCCTGTGAGGTAGTAACAACAAACTAGACTCAAAAAAAAAGGTACACTGGTAAATGATAAAAGTTAATAACTTTCAGTAAAAATTATGCATTGGAAAAAACACTTGACATACCCAGATGAGCAATACACTGGTTAAATTTTTAACATTAAGCTTAGGGGTATTACTTTGCATGGGTAAATTATATTTGGATAAGCAATAAAAAAGTTTATTATTTACTAAATATTATACAAAAAGTTAAAACCACAAAATAAATGTGCTCACTTTGCATCTTGGGAGGTCTGTAAACCTTTGTCAAGTTCAGGATCATTGAAAAATTTACCAGCACTTAATTTAAACTTTCCTAAATCATCTTTTGCAGTTGATGCAATCCATCTAGATTCCCATTCATCTAACAAATATTTCTTACAAATTATACATTTTAAAACTTAATATTTTAACAACACACTTACTGCCATCTGTAAATCCTTCTTTGAAATATACAGTTGGCTCTGCAAAACTGCCAGTAACTAATACAAGTAGAAAAACTAATTTTAGCATGTTTACTAAAAACAAAAACTATTAACTAGAACCTGAATTTTAAACAAATTATCTCAAAACTCTTTGTAACTATTTCAATATTGATTAAACCTATATAAAAATATTTACTTTATATTTAAGCATTATTGAAAATGCTGAATTTTAAATATATAATTATTAAAACCAAAATTTGTTTGCAAAATATTAAAAGCTTTAAATCGGTTTCTTGATTTAAAAAAATAAGCTTGTTTATTTGGATCTACTCATAACATTATGATGGATCAACAAAACCAGCACAAGCTTATAACCAAAGCTCCCTGAAAAACTCATAAGCCAGGGTTTTTGCTTGTAAAGTGGAAGACAAAAATGGCTTTTACTCCTTGAGAAACTACATTTTACATTCATGCTAAAAAGCCCTTAATTTTGGTCTTTACCTCCTTTTATACTAAAAATTTTTAGTGGCTGAGTGTGGCTTGTCAAAAACAGTGATTTATTTCTTTGCACCCTTTAGAGAAACAAGCTGGGCCACCCAGATTGAAATGTTTGAAGGGTGGTTATGCTATTACTGTACATAAAAATACCATTTGTTCATGAAAGTGAATGAAAATTATAAAAATTATTTGTTCTGGAAAATATTGGGTCTCTTTAAAAAGTCATTGTAAGTAATTTTTGTTTGTGAAACTAACATGGATCTCCCTGTGGTTACTATGGCTTCTAGAGAGATCCTTTTTCTCTTGGTTTCTTCTTTATCCTATGGTGGTGCTGGTCCAGGTTAGTTTCACCAAAAAACAAAAATCGGTTATGGTGACTTCTTGAAGAGACCCAAAATATTGTACTTTTTCTTTATACTTTTTGATTATTTTAATTATAAAAACGTCAATAATTAAAAGACAATAAATTTGGCTGCGATTACCCACAAAAACACGACTTTTGGACTAAAAAGATTAATTTGTTGTGTTGATAAAAACGGGACTTTTTTCGATGTTGTAGAATTGGTGGTTGCATATGCTTAAAGAGTAAGTGCTTTGGCTACAACTAGTATATTTAAAAAAAAAAAGACTAACCAAATAAATTTATTACTACATAAATTAACATTTAAACAACGACATACAATTAGAAGAGACGACTATGAGGCTGCTTAAGTCTACCCAAAATTCAATTTAACAAGTTAGAATGAAGATACAAACAAAACATAAGTTTATCCAGGTCAATTTACTACATAATTTTATACCTTATTTTTAAAGACAAAATTTTTAAAATTACTTAATAGATTCAAGCTATCACAAGTATCATATTCAATACAGATACATAAATCTACGAACTTTTAACTGTGCAAAAATCCACGTTACCCGCTGTGATAACGTCATGCTCATGTTGGCCTTACGTGGTTGGTTGAAAAAACCATGCACTGACCAATCAAGTATCAACACCAAACTGTACGCTTCAGTAACTACCTTGCAAAGCCAGTTTGTTTTGCTTGCAAGAACGGAAAGTTAAATCTGATTTATTTGACTGTCTCTGATGGAATTGCACAAACTGAAAGTGAAACCTCTACGATTGCATTATATTTTTTTTATTTTAAATTAAAAAACAATTTTTTTGAGTGGTAAGCAGTGCCATTTTGATCATTTAACGGCGACCCCGATCGACATGATCTCGGTTTTTAACGCCCGCTCTCCTTTTATTCTTGTTTGCTGTGAATGTGCTTTGAAAAAAGCACGTCACCGTACTTTTCTTTGCCTGACTGCTTTAGCAAACGGAATCTTAATTATTAAGACAAAAGCACACGTAAAACTTTCAAACCAGGTAGCAATATCTACAGCATATGGTCAAATGATTAAGAGCGTCGTGATTATGATCAACATCCTCTTGGTTCAAAAACCTATTCGCACCATTCTTCTGTGTCCTGGGGAAAAACTCTTTGCGGCACTTTCCCCTGCTTGGCGGTCTTAGCGAGTAGTTTTAAATTTCAGTTTTATTTCTATAAAACTCCGTTTTATAAAAATAATATAAGTTTAATAAAAATTCTATAAAATTCCGTAGAGGTGCCTCAGGATCCCAAAAAATTGCAGAGATGTGGAAAAATCATTTCAGCAACCTACTTAACTCTGTCGAAAACGATGAGTATAAAGAGTTTGTTTACAACAATATTACTTGTAAAAATAGTTATATGAATTCATCCCAGTACATGTGTGATGTTAGTACTATTCAATCCTTGATGTGTAAACTGCCTTTTCACAGTGCTGTTGGTAGTGATGGCATTTCTGCTGAGCATATTTGTTTTGCTGATTCCACTGTTGCCCTTTACTTAAGTTTATTTTTTAATATGTTTATCCTACATGGCTATATTCCTAAACCCTGCATTAATACAGTTATTGTACTTATTGTAAAAAATAAGAATGGTAATCATCAAGATTGTGGTAATTATAGACCTATAGCAATTGCAACAGTTGTTTCAAAGCTGTTTGACCAAGTCATCTTTGTTAATATTAAAAATTTCTTGGATACCACTGACAATCAATTTGGTTTTAAAACTAAGCATAGTACAGACATGTGTGTTTTCCTATTTAAACAAGCAATTTCTTATTATATTACTTGTGGTAGTCCAATTTTCTATGTTTTTCTTGATGCTTCAAAGGCATTTGATCTGGTAAATCATTATTTGCTTTTTCAAAAGTTAATTGTGCGCAATGTTCCAATGTGTTTTGTTCCTTTATTGGTTTACTGGTATACTCAACAAAGTATGCAAATTAGATGGGGTAGATCATATTCTTCGTTATTTTCGGTAACTAATGGTGTTAGACAAGGTAGCATATTAAGTCCATATTTTTTTTGAGTCTACATAGATGATCTATCGAAAGAACTAAACAAAATAAAAGAAGGATGTTTTGTTGGAAAATCTCTTGTTAACCATTAATTATTTGCTGATGATTTGTGCTGTTTTTACCCTAGCATTCATGGTCTTCAACGTATTGTTAAATATTGGAATAATATTTATAATTTGGAAACCCTGACTAGGACTAGAGCATGTGATCAAGTTAGTATCCGCTCATTTTTCTCGTCGTGTCGAATGGTGGAAGGACGTCAATATGAGACGGTGCGAAAATCGTGAGTGAAAACAAATTGTTTATCTATTCCTTCTTGGCGATAAATTTGGACGTTAAGTTGTTGTTAATTTGAGAGAATCACATTGTTTAACGCTGTCATATTGTTACATTGTAATATTGATCAATATTGTACACGTTGTTCAACAGCTTAGCACTCATTATCTATCCGCCAAAATTTAATTTCTTATTCGCCTTTTTTTCTTATTAATTATTCGTTCTGTATAATATAATCTCTAAATTTAAACCATTTCATTTAGAATCAAAATAAGGTGAGTTAGGAATTAATTTAGAAAGACAGATTAGACATCCCCGCTCACTGATTATCGATCGCATCGTCCAGTATTCAATAACGTATCATTGATGTATTCCACTCGTATGCTTCCTCTCATAATATAATATTCAACTGTCAAAAAACACTAGGCTTATCTTTTGCATTTAGCAATTTTAAATTAAATATTAAACCTAATGTGGTATTTGGTGATTTCAAGATACGGTTTGTAAATGAAATTAAATACCTTGGGGTATTTCTTAACTCCAAGTTATGTGATGATGAAGATATAAATAGACAGGTTCGTTATTTATATCGAACTGCAAATAGGTTAAAAACATGCTTTTATAAGTGTTCGACGAAAACAAAAAATGTATTATTTTGCACATATTGCTCATCTATGTATGCATGTCAATTATGGAATAACTTTTTGTCCTCTAGTTTAAAAAGAATACGTGTAGCCTACAATAATTCTTTTCGATATTTACATGGATTGCCTAGGTATGTAAATGCCCGTGAACATTAGGTGTTGAATTACATTACAACATTTGATGCAATTCTAAGAAAAATGTCCTGCTCCTTTGTTTATCGTTGTTACGATTTTAATAATAAATTAATTTTTTCTTTAATGACCTCGAAATGTTTTATTAATTCAGCATATTATAAATACTACAACACATTAGTTTATTTGCAATAGATACTTGGTAACTTTTTTTTTTTTCTGTTATGGCTGTGAGTCTGATTTAAATCAATAAATAAAAAAAAAAAAACTGAAAACTCAAATAAAAAATTTCAACCGGACAGCAATATATTGACATCTCCGGAAGCAGGTCGGGGTGATTGCTTGTCCTAAGTTAACCCTAAGTACAGCGCCCTCCGTTGCTTTCCTGCAAGTCAGGAGAATAAATATAGAGATAAATGAATGAAAAAATGAATCTTTGGGATCTTCAAAAGAAGGTCGGAGTAATCGTTTGACGTTTGCGCCAAGTAACGCCTCGCCCGTTTTTCTGTGAGTTAAAAGGATGAATAAAGGCATTAAAAAACGTTGGCAGCTTATCAGTGTAGATAGGAGCGCCACATTGATGGCAAATGTGATCGGCAGGGACGCTGTCCATTCAAACCTACGGGCGCCATTTTTTTGTGAAGGCTAAACGGGAAGGAGAATTTTAGGTATATTTTTCTGCTTAGCGGTCTCAGCGCACATGGAATTGTATATCATAGTTGAAATAAACAATAGTTTTACTAAATTAGATTGCAGTAGTTTTGTTCATTCATATGCTTATAATTTAATAAGAAACTCATTAAAGTGTTTAGGTCTAAGTTGGTCTAATCGGTTAACCGACGAGAGTAAGTGCATTTTTAAAGTCACTTTTTGATCATATCAGTACACATAAATAATCTTTAGTCGTCATTGTATAGCAGAGGTGGATATTATTATACTCTGTTGTTCTTCTGGTAGAAGAACAACAGAGTATAATGAAGAATATACCTGGTAACAAGAAAAATAGTATAGAGGTGGATATCTTGAGACATGTCTCGAGATACGTTTTTCAAAGTCTCGGTCTCATCTCGGTTTCGTAACCCCAAAGTCTTGTCTCGATCTCGGTCTCAGTCCATTTTGTCTCAAATCCAGGTTGAGATATTGCAGCGATGTGGGCAAAGCTCATAGGTGTTGAAAAATGTAAATATGTTACAATTTTTAGTAAAAATAGATTATTTGTTTGTTTTTTTAGCCATTCGGGCGTCATGGTCCTTTTTAAATTTATCATTAGTCACAGTAGAATTGAACTATGGCAATCTTTATGGTGGCAATTAAAATGCCTGGCTACCGTATAAGGTGCTCGAAAAATTATAGACCTGTTTTTATCGGCATTTAAACATCTTGCATTTCATATTTTTAATAACAAAATTTGGTATCTGTAAAAGCGGTTATATAACGATACTTTTATTTGTAGTAAACATTATAATAAGTTGCATGTCTGAATATTGCGCAATCGATACGATTGCGATTCAAATTCTACTCGCTTGGTTCTGTTGTGATCCTGTGAAAAGATACTTTACGCCACCGTTTTTGACTTTAAATTTCAGTCATATTACAAAATAAAAACTAAAAAAATATACCGTAAAACCTCTAATTTAGCGCCACCCTGTCTCTTCAAGAATTCGCCGTAAGCAATTTTTTTTGGGGTAAAACTAAGCCGAAATCCCTCTTTCAGCATCAGCATTAGCATGGAATAAAAAAAACAGGAGAAAATGGATCTCTGAAGAAGCGATAGTAACCGCAGGGGAATCCGGGTTAGTAAATCGCTTACGGCGACTTTTGAAAAAACAGGGTGGCGCTCAATTAGAGGTTTTACGGTATATCGAGCTATAGCAATGTTGGAAAATCAGTTCTTCTAAAGTGCTCCACAACAAAGTTAGAGTTTGAATTAAAATTAACTCTGGCGAAATCACGAAAATAAAAACAAAGCTAAAACCCAACAGACTGTTTCACCCATAAAAGGAAACATCAGGGGTATCTAAAAAGTAAAATAAAATAAAGTTAAGATTGAAAACAATTGAAAAAACTGAAAAAAACTGAAAAAAACTAAAAAACTTAAAAAACTTAAAGAACTTTAAACGCTTATAAGGGTTGGAACATCCCATCACGGACTCTGCTAAACTAAACTGATTAAGATCGGCGAGAAAATACGAGAAGAAGAAAATCGCGCGAAAGAAATACAAATACAAATATTATTTCAAAATTTTAAAAAGGGTTCAAGTATCGGCTAAGGTAGGACGTTGTACACGGCGAAAAAATAAAAAAATAAAATATGGAAAAAAATCACAATTTAAGTTTGGCGTTGATCAATTTATAGTTATTTTTATGCCGACACTTATTGATCGATTCGGTTCGTTTGTTCAACAGAGCGTCATCATTAGCAGTCAAAATTGCATATTTTTCTGCCAGACAGAGGTTGCATACTTTGCCCTCGTGTTGATATGGTGTTGCGTGGCAAACTATTTTTCAAGAAATAACAGGATTTAAACCCGAATCTTTGCAGGACCAAATGAATTTGGAAAGTTCGATTGCATTTCTTTTTTAATCCGAATTGAAGGAATGGTTGTGGTTGTAGCATCTCGCTTTAAATTCAGTTTCGCACAGTCCGATACAGTTCTTAGATTGATCCTTGGTTTGCACAGTTGCTTGATAAACGATTGCTTTGTCTCCGCAATTGCCATTCAATGGGCATGACGGCAAACAGGTTGCATATTTTATGCAACCTGTTTGAAGGTGGGAAGTGTTTCCGCAAAAGGTGGAAGAAGGCTTTTCCGATGTTGGTGGAGACCCGGTTGTTATATGGGGGATTGAACCATATAACTTTTCTTCTTCTCTGTCTAAGTTTTTTCCTTCCTGCTGCGCGTTCAAAAGGGAGCGGCTGAATCTTGTGTCCATTTTGCTTTAGAGAGCTGGTCGGACTGTATCTTTTACATCACCTTGCTAAGATTTTTGGGAAAAAGGCTGTTGGCCTTTATCGAGATGACGGCCTTGCCATTTTTTGTAACGCTTCGGGCCCAGATGCCGAAAGAATGAGGAAAAAAGTGACACAATTTTTTCAACACCATCAGCTTAAAGTCGCTGTTGATACCAATCTTATACAAACAGACTTCCTCGACGTTACCCTGAACCTTAGCACAGGCAGATGCTAGCCGTATCGAAAACCAAACGACCAGGCCCTTTACATCAATGTGCAGGCCAACCACCAACTATTGATCGTCAAACGCTAAGAAGCCTGGTATGATCGTCAAACGCATTTCCGATATTTCATGCGACGTCGACGCCTTTAACCGTTCGTTACCCGTGTATGAAGAGGCGCTAAAAAGCAAAGTGGACACAAGATTCAGCCGCTCCCTTTTGAACGCGCAGCAGGAAGGAAAAAACTTAGACAGAGAAGAAGAAAAGTTATATGGTTTAATCCCCCATATAACAACCGGGTCTCCACCAACATCGGAAAAGCCTTCTTCCACCTTTTGCGGAAACACTTCCCACCTTCAAACAGGTTGCATAAAATATGCAACAAAAATGTCATCAAACTCAGCTACAGCTGCACCCCCAATATGGCAAACATCCTCGCAGCTCACTATAAGAGGCTTCTTAAGTTCCACAATGGTAAATCTAAATTTAAATCCTTTAATTGCAGATATAAGCCGTCATGCCCATTGAATGGCAATTGCGGAGACAAAGCAATCGTTTATCAAGCAACTGTGCAAACCAAGGATC